>JADDOH010003937.1:0-16261 GCA_016648135.1 Agrypnia vestita | reverse complement strand
CATTGCTGGCAATGTGATAAAAAAAAACAAAATTTTTTTGCGGTCCGAGTACGAAATTTGCTGGTCCAAGTGAGAAAATTAGCGTTATGTGTTTCACACAAAATTGACCGAACGCGATGAAATTTAAATTTTCTTTCACAGTGTGCATCCAGCACGGTCCATTGCTGGTAATGCGATTAATTTTTTTTACATTTTTTGCCGTCCTAGGAAGAAATTTGCTGGTCCAAGTGAGAAACATAGCCTTATGTGTTTCTCACAAAATTGACCGAATGCGATGAAATTTAAACTTCTTTTTCACAATGTCCATCCAGCACTGTCCATTGCTGGCAATGCGATAAAAAAATTCAAAATTTTTTGCGGTCCTAGTAAGAAATTTGCTGGTCCAAGTGAGAAAATTAGCGTTATGTGTTTCTCACAAAATTGAACGAATGCGATGAAATTTACACTTCATTTTCACAGTGTGCATCTAGCACGGTCCAATGCTGGCAATGAAATAATTTTTTTTTACATTTTTTGCGGTCCTAGTCAGAAAATTGCTGGTCCAAGTGAGAAAATTAGCGTTATGTGTTTCTCACAAAATTGACCGATTGCGATGAAATTTAAACTTCTTTTTCACAATGTCCATCCAGCACTGTCCATTGCTGGCAATGCGATAAAAAAATTCAAAACTTTTTGCGGTCCTAGTAAGAAATTTGCTGGTCCAAGTGAGAAAATTAGCGTTATGTGTTTCTCACAAAATTGACCGAACGCGATGAAATTTAAACTTCTTTTTCACCGTGTGCATCCAGCACGGTCCATTGCTGGCAATGCGATAAAAAAATTCAAAATTTTTTGCGGTCCGAGTACGAAATTTGCTGGTCCAAGTGAGAAAATTAGCGTTATGTGTTTCTCACAAAATTGACCGAATGCGATGAAATTTAAACTTCATTTAAACATCTTGCATCCAGCACGGTCCATTGTTGGCAATGCAATAAAAAAAATCAATATTTTTGGAGGTCCTAGTAAGAAATTTGCTGGTCCAAGTGAGAAAATTAGCGTTATGTGTTTCACACAAAATTGACCAAATGCGATGAAATTTAAACTTCATTTTAACATTGTTTTTCCAGCACGTTCCATTTCTGGCAATGCAATAAAAAATCAATATTTTTTGAGGTCCTAGTAAGAAATTTGCTGGTCCAAGTGAGAAAATTAGCGTTATGTGTTTCTCACATATTTAAAGATTGTGACCAAACGCGATGAAATTTAAACTTCATTTTCTTAGTGTGCATCCAGCACGTCCAATGCTGGCAATACAATAAAAAAAATTAACATGTTTTGCGGTCCTAGTAAGAAATTTGCTGGTCCAAGTGAGAAAATTAGCGCTATGTGTTTCTCACAAAATTGACCGAACGCGATGAAATTTAAACTTTTCTTTCACAGTGTGCTTCCAGCACGGTCCATTGCTGGCAATGCAATAATTTTTTTTTTACATTTTTTGCGGTCCTAGTAAGAAATTTGCTGGTCCAAGTGAGTAAATTAGCGTTATGTGTTTCTCACAAAATTGACCGATTGCGATGAAATTTAAACTTCCTTCTCACAATGTGCATCCAGCACTGTCCACTCCTGGCAATGCGATATAAAAATTCAAAAGTTTTTGCGGTCCTAGTAAGAAATTTGCTGGTCCAAGTGAGAAAATTTGCGTTATGTTTTTCTCACATATTTAAAGATTGTGACCAAACGCGATTAAATGTAAACTTCATTTTCACAGTGTGCATCCAGCACAGTCCAATGCTGGCAATGCAATAAATTTTTTTTACATTTTTTGCGGTCCTAGTAAGAAATTTGCTGGTCCAAGTGAAAAAATTAGCGTTATGTGTTTCTCACAAAATTGACCGAACGCGATGAAATTTTAACTTTTCTTTCACAGTGTGCATCCAGCACGGTCCATTGCTGGCAATGCAATAAAATTTTTTTACATTTTTTGCGGTCCTAGTAAGAAATTTGCTGGTCCAAGTGAGAAAATTTGCGATATGTGTTTCTAATAAAATTGACCGAACGCCATGAAATTTAAACTTCTTTTTTACAATGTGCATCCAGCACTGTCTATTGCTGGCAAAGCAATAAAAAATTACATTTTTTGCGGTCATAGTAAGAAATTTGCTGGTCCAAGTGAGAAAATTAGCGTTATGTGTTTCTAACAAAATTGACCGAACGCGATGAAATTTAAACTTTTCTTTCACAGTGTGCATCCAGCATGATCCATTGCTGGCAATGCAATAATTTTTTTTTACATTTTTTGCGGTCCTCGTAAGAAATTTGCTGGTCCAAGTAAGAAAATTATCGTTATGTGTTTCTCACAAAATTGACCGATTGCGATGAAATTTAAACATCCTTTTCACAATGTCCATCCAGCACTGTCCATTGCTGGCAATGCGATAAAAAATTCAATTTTTTTTTCGGTCCTAGTAAGAAATTGGCTGGTCCAAGTGAGAAAATTTGCGTAATGTGTTTCTCACAAAATTGACCGAATGCGATGGAATTTAAACTTCATTTTCACAGTGTGCATCCAGCACGGTCCATTGCTGGCAATGCAATAAATTTTTTTTACATTTTTTGCGGTCCTAGTAAGAAATTTGCTGGTCCAAGTGAGAAAATTAGCGTTATGTGTTTCTCACAAAATTGACCGAACGCGATGAAATTTAAACTTTTCTTTCACAGTGTGCATCCAGCACGGTCTATTGCTGGCAATGCAATAAATTTTTTTTACATTTTTTACGGTCCTAGTCAGAAATTTGTTGGTCCAAGTGAGAAAATTAGCGTTATGTGTTTCTCACAAAATTGACCGAACGCGATGAAATTTAAACTTCTTTTTCACAATGTGCATCCAGCACTGTCCATTGCTGGCAATACGTTAAAAAAATTCAATTTTTTTTGCGGTCCTAGTAAGAAATTTGCTGGTCCAAGTGAGAAAATTAGCGTTATGTGTTTCTCACATATTTGAAGATTGTGACCAAACGCGATGAAATTTAAACTTCATTTTCATAGTGTGCATCCAGCACGGTCCATTGCTGGCAATGAGATAAAAAAATTCAAAATCTTTTGCGGTCCTAGTAAAAATTTTCCTGGTGCAAGTGAGAAAATTTACGTTATGTGTTTCTCACATATTTGATGATTGTGACGAAACGCGATGAAATTTAAACTTCATTTTCACAGTGTGCATCCAGTGTGGTCGATTGCTGGCAATGCGATAAAAAAATTCAAAATTTTTTGCGGTCCTAGTAAGAAATTTGATGGTCCAATTGAGAAAATTTGCGTTATTCGATGTTCTTATTGGATTTTGGTCGTTCATTTTGTAGCGAAAAAATAGTTTTTTGGGCCCTAGTGAAGGATGTAACCGAACACTTGGAAACATCATACAAAAGTTTATTTCGTCTTCCCCATTCACATATATTTGATATATCTCTTTGGAGAAGATGAAAATCGTCCAAAGTTGACACCTTTAAGAAAAGCTTTAAGTCGTCCGCAAATAACAGAAAGCGCGAGTTTAAAATTACATTTTTTATATTATTGATAAAAATCGAGAACAACAATGGACCCAGGTTAGATCCTTGCGGGACACCCGAGAAGGTATAGAAGCACTCTGACGCGAATAGACCGTAGGAGACGTATTGGTTCCTATTTTGGAGGTAGCTCGCCATAAATTTTAAAAAACCATCCGAGAAACCAATCTCATACAACCTTTTCAATAAGACATCATGGTTGACTGTATCAAAGGCTTTGGCGAAGTCATTATATGAACAGTCTACCTGATGTCCCGCGTCCAGAGCTTCCGTGACATAATTTATGAAAATCATCAGATTGGTCTCAACCGAGCGGCCTTTCCTGAATCCATGTTGTTCATCAATTATAAACGACTCTACTCGGGAAGCGACGGTTTTACTTATTATGATTTCAAATACCTTAGCTGGTGCAGAGAGAACAGCTACAGGTCTATAATTTTCTACGGATAACTTAGAACCACTCTTGTGTATGGGAGTAACTTTTGACGTCTTCCATGTTTCCGGGAAGACCCCTGTATTTACAGAAAGATTAAACAGAAAACATAGTGGTTTTTTTATCAGTTCCACACAGCCTTTAAAGAAGAATTTGGAATGAGATCTGGCCTAAGAGAATGGGTATTACTTAGATTTTTTAATAGGGTCGGCCACATCCTTTTCATTGATATATTGAACATCAATAGACTGCGCACCGATCGGAGAACATGTTTTAGCAATATTAATATCGAGAAGCGGAGGTTCATTACTATAGACTGTTTTAAAATGACCTGTAAACGCCTCGGCAATATCTGCACCCCGTACCATTTTTTCGCCTCAAGTCATGGAATCAATATTCCCACCATCCGCTTTTTGGGATTTTGTATAGGCCCAGAACATATTAGGGTCTTGTAGAATATTGTTTTCCATCCTGGAAATGAACTCTCGGTGTGCCAATCGAATGCTACGTCTTACGATAGATCTGTAAGATCTGTAATGTCCAAACATTTCATAATCACTGTGACTACCAAAGGCTTTCCAGTTTTTATGATAGAAATGTTTAGTTCGTATATCCCTTACAATGTCCCTAGAAAACCATTCCGGATATCGCCTTCCGCCGGTAGCTTGAGATTTTCGTGGGAAGCAGGAATCTAGTACACCCTCGACAGTATAATAAAAATATTGTACCGCCTCATTCACATCCGATATGGTATACATCTCGCCCCAGTCGGTAACGTCCATAAGAGAGTACAGTCTGTCAAAGTCACCTTTATCAAAGTTCCAGCCCCTCCGACGAACCGTACCCTCCCCGGGAACTCTAGTTCGACGGGGGCGATATGAAATCGGATTGTAACAAAATTCAAGTGCGGGATGGTAATTATCTTTTTCGTAAGAGGTGATAACGACCGAGAAATATCAACTGCTCTTCTACAAAATATTAAATCCAGAGTTCTATTTCTGGAGTTCAAAATATTATTATACTGCGAGAGACCTAACATAGAGCATAAAAAAATTAAGTCAGCTTCTACACACAAATTGTCACGAGCTGACTGCAGGTTAAAGTCTCCCAATATAATGAGGTTTTTATCCTGAAGTAGTTCTAAACTGGATAACATCTTGTCGAAGAACAGTCGATACATATCAGTCTCACTCGCCGGAGGAAAATATAATACACAAACGAACGTAATATCGAGTTCGTATGTCAGTTTTACCCAGAGATCTTCATTGGACGATTCCAAAATACAAAAACGTTCGACTTGCAAGTTTTCTCTATTTCTCACTCCCAACAAACATCCCCCACCCTGCCCGTGGCCACCGCGATCTCGTCTTACTATTGTAAAATTACCATCGAAAAGTTCGGAGTCGAAAACGCTAGCATTCAACCAGGTCTCGGTTAGTGCTATGATGTCAAGATCACTAGCCGAAACGTTGTTGTAAAAATTCACACATTTCGTTTTTATTCCCCGAACATTCTGATATTAAAATATCAATTTTTCGTTTTCTGCATTATCACGAACTAGTCATTTTACTGAAGGAAGGCGCGGTGCATCTCGCGGTTTCGCCTCCCACTCTTTTGTAAATGAGTTGCGCGGCCAATTCTCGCTTTGCAAGATCTTATTAGCAATATTTTTAGGGATACCGATTTTAAATGACGAGTATTCACCCCGTGATTTGATTTTTGTTACTTTAAATGAGGCTATACTCACCAATGAGGATAAATAAGATGACATGTCGTCGCTCGAAGTGTCCTTGTGGAACGGATAGAAGTGATAATATTTGAGCTAACGAATGAACAATTTAAAGTGAACAGTTCATTTGACTGAACGTTCTGGTGAACGATAGATAGTTCAGTAAACTGAACTATTATTCGTCTATCTAAACTTCGGGACTCTACCGTTGACTGTTTTTATGAGGTACAATGTTACTTTTTAAAAAGAAGTTCGAAGGAATATAGTTTCGGGGAAAGTAAAACCGCTACTTGTGCTTGTATGTAAATATAAATTTATAATGTAGTTTCCCAAATATTTTAGTTTTTTTTAAATAAAAGCCTTTTTGCGTTGCTCTGAAAAGAGTATATATTTTATTAGCAAAAGACCATAATATTTCACACATTAATATTTAAAAATAATAAAAGTACACACCTGAAAAGAGAAACAACATTTAAAGCTATTATTTTAATTAGAAACTTTATCCATTATTAAATATATGTTATTCACAGGTATATTATAATTATCTCAATAGCTCGATTGTCAGTTGTTGTGAAAGAATTTTCACACAAATTTAAACGTTCCATTTTTAACAATTCAAATTAAATGAAGATCAATAGGTACCTACCGATCTTCATTTATATCTCCCCCCCAACTCAGAAGTCTTCGGACTCCTGCGACACTGGAATAAGTTTCGTTATGTGGAAGAGATTTGATTCACATTTCTTATGTCCTGTATCTATTCTATAAATTGTGTTTGACATTTTTTCTAAAACCTGAAATGGGCCAATTTTTAATTCATCAAGGTTGAGTCTAACCGAAAGTAGTTGACAAAAATATAACAATAAAGTGATTTAAAACATAGTATTTAATTTATTCTTAAATTTCATAATTAATTTTTACCATCCCCTTTCAGGTAAATTTAGAAGTCGAGATAGATCGAATAAAATATTGATCTTAGAAAAATATCTAGCCTGCCTTCGACTGTTGATTATGTAGTAATAGTTTCATCGCATAAAAAATGCTGCATGAAACGTCGCACAATGAAAGTAAAAAATAATAGCTTATTAAGCCCATCTCACCCTACGCGCGCATTCAAATTTCAAGTCTCTATCGTAGTATCGTGTACACAGATTTGCACTCTATGATCGTGTACTTAGGAGTTGAATGAGTTGCCCGTCGAGCCGTCTACAAGTCGACAGCGAGAGACGAGAGAGAAATAAACGGAGACGTTAAATTATTTTCATAAAATTTTATTAAGAAATTTGAATTAATTTTGTCTTGAAGCAATACTCAACATTTTTTTTTGTGGATTATATAATTTTGAAAATGCATGAATCAGTTGACCATGCGTTGTACATACAAAACAAGTAATACACACCTTCTGTGTTGAACTTTCTGGACTATTACGCAGTGCATCTCTGGCTGGTGGCTAGCTCTGGTGACGGACTCCATAATCAGATCCGAAACGGAAGTCAGAGAGTTAGAAGATAACCAGCATTACACCCCGTAAAAATCAACACAAAAGATTCGGAAAGCCTGCGATGTTTACACCAGGGGCGTGCATTGAGAACATTGAAGCATGACATTTATGTAAGCACATATTTTGAAAAAAAAAACAAAATAAAAGATATATCTCATAATATTCCTATCAAAATTATTATCATATTATTCAGATTTTAATATATAATATTCTGTCACATAAAAAAATTATTTCAACATTTTTCCAAAATATGCTTCAATGTACTCACTGCACGCGCCTGGTTTATACTATATCAAAACTGTGATAAGAACCTTGGTCAACTGATAAACACTGATCCTTCACAACAGATAAGTAATATTTCAATTAGGTGAGATTGAAGTGAAAAAAATGCATAATCAAGTTCTTTGAACTATGGGAATACATGTTTAGATGAAATGAACACAAAATTGTAATGTATGTTGCAACATACTTCTGTATAAATATTATTATTATTATATGTGTACATTAGGGTGTCCCAGGCTATAAGGGTGAAAATTTTTTTTTCGAATTTCAAAACGCATACCCTCTATTTTTTTTTCATTTGACTCCAAAAACTTAAATATGAAATATTAATGAGATCGGATAACGATAACCCGTGCCGACTTGACGTCAAAGTTTAAGTTGAAAAGTTAGTATGGAGCTATAGGGACATTGTAGAGTTCATTATTTATATTCAGTAAATAAAACACATTTATAATATTTATTATGTATTTATAGTAAAAGACACATTAATCATTAAATTTTCTTTTCAAAGTTTGCTTTTTACAATCAGGATATATGTTTCTGTGTTCTTGTACGCAACGTAATAAAAATTGCTTTTGCTCCTCTTCAACAGTGATTAAACCATGAAAATCTTGCATTAATTTAACCGCTCTTTCTGCCGTATCATTAACTGCTCTCAGTGTAAATAGCTTCCTTTTAGCTTGTTGGAAGGAATCATCATTTGACCATAAAGAAGGGCTCTTCTTCAGAAATCTGTCATCGATTTTGAATCGATTAAATAGGAACTTGCTTTTGACAGAGACGAAGTCATCAATGTTTTTTTCTGGAATTAAATCAGAAGGAACGGTTATCAATCGTATGGTAAACTATAGAAGAAAATCAAAGCCTAATTTACATATAAGACATACCAAAAAGTGGGCCACGAAGTTCTTCTTTGGATACAATGTAACGTTTATCGAGTTTATCGGCTGATGGGTTTTCTTTAGCTAAGTTAGCAACCATTTTTACTTTAGTTTCTTGATCGACATCATCGTCAAATAAAGACAAAACAGACACTTCATCTGTCAAATACCATAAATGCTGGCAAAACTTCTGTAAAGCTGCTTTGGAAATGCTTTTATCTATTGTTTCGTAAGCTTTCATGGATTTCAAAAAGCATAAATCCTGATAAGGTGCTTTTACTGCTAAAATGCATTGGAGCCAGAATTTGACGTAGGTTGTCACGATAAACAGACAGACATCCAACAGAGCTGCCTTATCCTTGTTTGAAATTCTGAATTGGGAGCTTAGTAATGATATTTTTAACGAATAAATGGCTCTCGCCATCCACCGAGCTTGGTGCATAGCACCTGGAGGACGAATCTTAAATTTCTTCTCTGTATCTCCACCAAGAAATATTATTGAAAGCTCAATTAATTCACGATAGTCATCTCTAGCTATTTCTTTAGTCAATTCAAGTCAGTAGAATTCTAGTAGTTTATCAATTTTTGAAACATTTAAACAAGATAGCTTTTCTGTATAGATTTGTATTTTTTCAGCATCGACATTTTTCCAGTTTTCTCGGAACTTTTTAAACAACGGAATGTCTGGACTTGTAGTTACTTGGCTGATTTTCGCTTCAAACACACTTTTTAATACTAATTCGTAGATGTGATGACGGCAAGCAAAAATAAGCATTTCTCTAACCAGTTTTTGTTCGAGAAGCACACATGCACCCTTAATACGGCCTGTATTTGAAGCAGTAGTATCACAACAGAGAATCTGTACTCTGTCCTCAAGATTCCAGTTGATAATGGCATTCCAAACTGCCTGTGCCTGTTCGCTTCCTGATGAGCTGTCCAATTTTGGCACAGCGATAAGTTGTTCATTATCATAATATGAAATAACTATTGGGAGGCGTTCTTCTTTAGATTTACGTGAATCTAAAGCCGGCAATAGTTTGCCATCCCAGTGGACAGTTACCATATCCGGGATATTGTTTTGAAAATTAACTTTTATAGCTTCAGCCCGTTCTCTTCGCATTTCTGTACGAATTCTATGGATTGAGGACTTGCTTATAGAAAAATCATCCGTGTTATGTCCTAGTGCCTCAATAGTTGCTTCAATTATAAATACAGAATCTCTCACACTTAACTGACATCTATCTAATGCGGCAACCAACTTCGGAGTTATGAAATTTTTCCGCATACAAGTTTTATCGGGCTGAGAGGAAGCACCACTGGGTCTATTTTCTTGTAAATCTATTATTTCAGAATCAGAAGATGAGTTTTCTTGGGTTGGTTCATAAGATGATGTCGATGGAGCTAACGATGAAAAATATTTAGCACGTCGCTTTTCCTCCTCAATGTTTCTAAGGCGCGCCTTTTCTTCTTTTTCTGTAAGTTTTTTGTCCACTCCGGCTAAGTGACCAGGCCGACCTGGTTCTCTTTGGCACTCCAAGAAGATCCTATCTTCATTTATTTCAATTACCTGAAGCGCATCGGCACGAGCAATGTCAAACAAATTGTATAAGTTGGAAAGAAACTCTTGTCGACGTTGTTCAAACACTTTTTGTGTTTTATTCGCATTTTTTTGCAAATCTCTCCAAACTTGGTATAATGAAACTAGTTTCTTAACACAGTTAGGTAATGATTTAGTCGGTATACGTGCCTTTTCCCAGTAAATAATACACTCACGAATAGTAAGATTTGCACTTTCATTGACACTTAAATTCACTTCACGAATATTATAGAACAAAACTCCCAGTACTTGTCCATTAGAGGGAAGTTTCGAACCGGTGATTTGATGTTTTACGTCTCCTATTAAAAATATCTCCTTTTTAGAACTTCGTAACTCCACTGACATGTTGACTACGCAAAAGTAACGCGTTTACTAATAAAATAAACAAGTAATAAGAAGCAAGCAATGCGAGATTTCCGTCGCGCCGTACCGTGCAAGCACAGACACGTTTCGCTGCAAGTCGGCACGGGTTGTCGTGATCCTAAGTACGCAAAACTTTATTTTTAAATGTTTTGAGACCATTCAAACAAAATAAGAGGGTATGCATCAAAAAAATATCACTTTAATTTTTTTGGGACGCCCTAGTGTACATAAATAGTCTACGAATAAACTGTTCTTCTCAGCCAATCCTCCAGTGTAAATGTCGCCGTGTTTGACGATCTCGCATCAGAGCTTCCATGAAAGCTGTCTGAAGATGCAGAAATGAAATGGAGAAAAAAATACATTAGTAAAATGGAATTGATATTCGTTTGATGGAAGCCCTAATCTACATCTTTTGATGTATCCACAAGATTTTCCTATCTACGGAGAGACTATATATACGGTTAGTAAGATGAAAGGTGGTCCGACGGTCAAGAAAGGAGATATTTTATGATCTAATGTGGTGTAGAAATAACAAAATTAAATTTGAATCGATTGGAAGTCAATTTGTTTATTATTAGCTGCTTGTGAAAGAAATATTGTAGGCATGTGATTTGATAATATACTGCAAACTGTATTACAACAGCTATTATAAGTCAGTAACAGAAAACCTCTAAATGTGCAAATAAAGCCCATAATTTGATGACCATCAACAGTAAATGATTTTTTGCATTAATTTTGAAAAATACTTCACACGCACATTAGATTTTTTCATTAAATCACACATTTTTAAAAGATCATACATTGTAAATAGATTTGGAAATCAGCACATTTAAATGTAAAATATATCCTTAATTGATTTTATCGGCGGTACAAATAAATTTTGGAAAAATAACATTTACTAATAAACTATTTACAAGTGAATGTTTTTTCCAAAATTGATATTCTTTATAAGGGTGAAATGTGTTTAAACATTTCGGTCTTAAATTAGAGAGAATATATAAAATTATAATAAACAATCTAATGTATTTGACAAACGTGAAAATATATTTTTTTTTAGAAAATTATAACAGATTTTTTAACCTTTCCTGTACAGTGATGTGAACTGAGTTGACACGGCCTCTAATGATGTGAATATCTCTGTTATATACCTAATACAGAGTTCATATTTTTATATTTAATGAGTCACTAACAGAAAACAAGGGGATGAAGATGATGATGATGCATATGTGATCATAAGAATATGTAAATAAATATGTTGTGACGAAATAAATCATGTTCGTCACACTCCCTCGCGGAACACTTTCACTCCGTTCAATCTAGCGTGATAACGCGGCACAACGTAGAGTTTTATGAAGCACAAATTTTTAGAAGAAATATGCAGCATCAGTGATTTATCCATCTATGAGGACATTTCAAGTAGCGATGCGCGATTATGAGTTATTTCCATAATCGAATGATTAGTAATCGAATGATTTTCATAATCGAATGATTAGTAATCGAATTACGAGTTATCGATTATTTTTGCGCCCAAAAAAAATATGACGGTATACTTAAAAAATGATGTATACTTTATACTATGTCTGCAAAGGTAATAACTTATAATATTCGTAAGTCTTTAAAAAAATAATTTTTTCAAAGGTTGTATGAAAACCGGGGTATGTTGTTTCATTAATTAATGTAAACCGGAGCATTCCTAGAAAAAAGATTGAGTATTTTTTGTTTCTATAAATATCGATAATCAAATCGGAATATTGGAATGCTTCTAGTAGACCATAAATAAAAAAAATACGAATGTACTATGTCTGCAACGTTAATAAACTACAATATTTATAGCACGCTTATGGATATTTAGTTTGAAACAACTGTTTCTGTGAGATTTCGCGTAACCTTGAGGTCAAACTCAGTTTAACCCAGGATTTACACTTATTTTGTTCAAACTTGAAACATCCAGGCCTTAGGGAGGCTTCGGTTTAAAATAATTTATGCAAACAACATACCCCAGTTTTTGTATAACCTTTGAAAAATATTTTTCAAATCACTTTTCAAAAGTCTATAATTTTGCACATGGCAACACGTCATTTAAACGTCATTTTAAATGTTTGACAGTAATTTAAATTGTTGATAATGATACAAAGTATTCATGGATTTAACGATATTCAACAGTTTATGCTGTTAATTAAATGGTAATAAACACTGATAACAATGTTTTTTCAGAGAAAGCAAGCAAATTTTTCGACAGATGACGTTCATATCGATAGATCTTACTTCTGCACTACGCAACGAATATGATGCATACTGTCTGACAGATTTTCGAAATAGGTTCGAGAATATGAAGAAATGCGCCAGGAAGGTTAGATTATTGATAAAATTACGTGTTTTCCTACATATTTAGTCTTTGCGATTACAAAATGTTTTTTAATTTGATCTATATTGTTTTTCTTCTAGTTTCTCTGTTTATAACCTTTTCTTTGTTTGCAGGTAATAAAAGCCAAAACGACTCCAAGTGATATGCAGAGAAAAAATTATAGCAGTTCAGTTAGAGATTTTCAAAACACTACTGAAGAATCGGCAGGAAATTCACGAAGTTGTTTTGGAAAGGCATAAAGCCAAAAGAGATATGGCTTCATTTAATTATAATTGAAAGTTGTATTTTTTTTATTAAAATTTTCATTTTCCTGTTAATAGTTATATAAAATACAATAAAAGAGTTTGATACACCGAATATATTGTTTTATTATTTTAATTCCGCAGACGCCCTCTGTTTCTGCTGCCTTTCAAACAATTTTCCTTTATCTTTCCTTGCTCCTCAGTTCCACATGGCCAAACCATGCGAAAACATTGGTAAATAACATTGAAGTTCGTTGTCCAGTGGCCATGTCACTGGCTACAAGGCTTGGTAGTAAGCTTCCAATACGAACGGACATGCTCGCACTGCCCCTCGTGATGGAAATTTATTAACAAGGCACCCTGAAGACGCCTGTTGCGATTCAGGCGAAACGTCGGTTGACGAATGATCCTTCTGAGGACCAGACTTTGACGCGGGTTACCCGCAAAGAAATTAATATATAATATATAATATTTTATATAATATATAATACTATATATATATATAATATATAATACTAATATATAATACTATATAAATAATACTAAAAATATATAATACTATATATATAATAAATATAATATATAATACTAATATATAATATTTTCTCTATACTCTCACATTTTGTGGCCGTAAGTCAGTACAGAATAAATTCCATATGCCGGAAGTATGCAAAGTAATTGTATGTGCAAAAAACATGAAAAAATGACAATTTTTTCTATAAAAAAAATAGTGACGTTAAAGTATGCCTAGTAATTTAAAAAAAAATTGTAAGTCTATTCTTCGCAGTTACTTTTTTTTCAATTATCACAGAATAAACTAAACATCACATATGAGCTATATTATACAAGGTGTGTCAGACCTAGTTCACAATATTTCATTGGTAGATTCCTGCCTATGTTATGAATCGAAAATATTCAGGCAACCCATGACCTAATATCAGTAGTTACGGAGATAATTAACTTCAAAGTTTGCATTTTTATACTCATCTTTTGCAAAAAGCTGGACCGTCATTAAAATAACTTAAAACAAAAATTAAAACTTCCGCTTTAACTTACAAAGATTGCTATGCTTTAACACAAGCCAAATGATTAAAACTTTTTTAAAGATTTTTTTTCAGAAATTAAAGTTTTTTCATTTTATTTGACCTATATTAAAGCGATTGAAATTTAAATTTTTGGTATACATATGTTACTTGAATGATGGTCCAACTTTTTTGCAGAATATTAGTCAGAAATATTGAATAGAAAAATACAAACTTTGAAGTCGATTATCTCCGTTACTACCTATAGATATTAGGTCATGGTTGCTTGAGCGTTTTTGACTCAAAATAGGCAGGGATCTACCTACGAAATATTGTGAACTAGGTATGTTACATTCGGTATATGCAGCGATAATAAGTTGATGCATATTAGTTATCGTAATTTGAATATGAATATTTTTGTAATAAGTTTTATTATTTTTATGATTCTTCCGATATTTTCATTAATTTTATGAAAATCGGGGTTATAATATTATTTAAAATGATATAAATAACGTACATTGGATGATATTAAAAGTAATTATTTTTATTGTTCTCAAAAAATAAGAACAGAGTTATATGTTTATTTAATACACCAAGTATTTCACAGCGTCATGTTAATTCGTTATTCAAAGCCAAATAATTAAAATTTAACATACCTATTTTTTCAAAATTGCTATTCTTAAAAAAATATATGTCTATTATTTTAAATCCCTCTAAAAATCGAAAATTCAACGTCTAACAAACAATAATATTATCGCTGACCGCGGCGAACATCGGACCGAATGATCATTCGAATGATTTCACTCGGCGTTGACATTAGTTACTAATTTTATTCGAATAGAATTAGTAACTGAGTAAATAATCGAATTAATAATCGACGCCAACGGCGAGTGAATCATTCGAATAATCATTCGGTCATTAGTTACTAATTCTATTCGAATAGAATTAGTAACTGAGTAAATAATCGAATTAATAATCGACGTCAACGGCGAGTGAATTATTCGAATAATCATTCGGTCTGAAGTTAGCCGCGGGCTGCGGCAAAAGACAAAAGACATACGTTCACCAACATTCACTCACATTGTAAGGAGATTAGACAAAGAAAGACAATAAAAACTCTTTCCTTGTCTATGTTAAGAAGTTTTCGTTTGTCAAATACGTTACGACATTCTGTTATCATCTGTCTTCTTCTTATATATGAAGCTAATGGTATATCAAAAGAGAGAGAAATATATACTTAAGAATCTTTTTTATTCATACCTAATTTTCATTCGAATGATTCTACTAACCATCATGAGTGATCACTCGTGTTGAAATTATTCGGGATGGTTAGTAGAATCACTCGTTGTTGAATGCTTCGCGGAGTGGGTGGGCGTGATCGGTGCTCGGCTCTCGGCTTTGCCTGGCGTCACATCGCGCAGTGCTAAATTGATATTCGAATGATTTTAATTATGAATGATTTTAATAATCGATTTATTCGAAACATTTCAATAATCGAATAATTCGAGTTATAATAATCGTAATCGCGCATCGCTAATTTCAAGCATCATGTCGATGGGTTGTTGTACGTGTTAATTGTGTCTCATCGTATTTAAATGTAAATTTTAAGCTTATGATTTCCCGGTTCGCGACATTTGCGCTGGCGCCTCCGCCTATAGTCTTAAAAATATAGTTTAAGCTGCCTTCTCCCTTGTATCGCGCGGCCGTCAGCGACAGTGTCGCGGAGAGGTCAATTTATTTTAAATTAGAAAAGATGATTTTAATGAATCTCTGCTCTCGCTCGTCGCTTTGCACTACGTTAAATTACGAACGAAGGATTCTTCGTTTAGTCGTCTACGAATTCAACTAGTCCATACGACAAACGTAAACCGTCGATGCGTCGATGAAACGTCAACGGTTGATTTCAGCTAGTCCGACCATTCAACGCTCATCGCTAAATTTCCACCATTGTTTGCTCACTCTGACACCAGCCGGCCGTACTACGCACCCTACAGGCTCAGCTTATGTAAGAAATGTTACAGAACCCAGATTTTTAAAGAGCGAATAGCATCTTACCTACCTATCTACCATGGATATCAATTCGTCCCAACCCAAACAGAAAAACCACGATAGTTCGAAATTCGCCAGAATTCGAAAGTTTTAAAATACACAAGTCCAAAATATAAATTTCGTAGCAGAGTAACCCCGATAATTTTAATACTACGGTAATACGTAATTCGATATAATATTTCGATCTCTGAACCATAAATCAATCCATTTTATGAGCCATGGTACTTTCGTAAAAAGCATAGATTTTTACCAAAGCGG
>JADDOH010003936.1:0-25542 GCA_016648135.1 Agrypnia vestita | reverse complement strand
TTCACTATATTATTGAATGTGCTAATAGCAAAATGAAAGATAATTTATGTTTAAATAGTAAGTATTAAATAAGATATTACACTTTAAAGTTCCGAATAATGCACTGTATATTTTGACATTTCATAGGCAATATATGAGGTTAGGTTAGGTTATTAGGTTTGGTTAGGTTAGGTTATTAGGTTTGGTTTGTTTAATTTAGATTACGATTATTTTAGTTACATTAAATTAACAGGAAGTTAAATTATATAGTGAAATACTTATTTTCATTGTATGAGCAACGGGACCATCATCTTGGATTATTCCAGTCAGCCTTCATCCACAGACACAGGAGGACTACAATATCGACCAAATTCAGGAATTACCAAGAGTATTCCGAATATGCTTCTTTTCCTCTACAGAAAGAAAATAACATTGTCTAATTTAGAATAACCTATAAAGTAAAATTTAATTTGTATTCCTTTTAGTTGGCTCTTATACAAACCCGCCATGTGATCTCCCTGCTGCAGCAGATGTACCCGCAGAAGGAGTTTGAGATTGGTGAGCTCTTTTTTTTTTAATACAGATGCGAATACAGGATTTGTGTCGCATCAATATCATTACTATTTTCAAATTAAGCTAAACGCTTATGTAATGGAACGGGGCTTGAATTATTGGGTCGCTAGGCAAGATTCTTAACCACTAGACAAACAAGCTACATTAAATTTATTCATTTGATTCCTCACATCTTGTATTGTAATTCAAATTACATGTATCAGTACGATTGTATCATTACAATCATTTTAAAAAAACATTAGTTCATTGTTATTGTACCATTTAAAGAAGCACGCCTGTAAAGGAAAGAAGCCGGCAACACGACAATTGTTTTAAGAACACTAATCACTTTAGGAATTACCTACATATTGTTGGCCCACCCATACATGTTGGTTTTATGTCCCTGAACAACTCTTCAGGTTTGTCTGATCACTGATCACGAGTCAGAAATACAATTTTACCTCTTTTTATTGTGTATTATGTATTACATCAATTTATTATTTTTTCAAACCATACTAAGCTAATAAAAATAGCACTAATCTCTTTTCCTAGAAAAAGATTGATCTTTCAATTTTTTATTACTAGGCAGCACTATTATGATACAATACTCTCATTTTAATTGTGACGCACGTCCACCTATTTCAAAATAAAAGTTGATCCTATTGCTTGCCCGACGCAAATTGGCGTGCGGCGAATTTGGAACTGAAACTCGCCCCGCCCGCACCCGGCGGTAACCTCTCGCCCTGTCATTCAGTTCAATTTCGGGAGCTGTGACATCTTGACTACTAATATACAGTGAATTATTATGTCCAAAACAGTCTGGGATGATGCAAGAACAATTGCTAATGAAGTATTAAAGTTTTGCAAAGCTGAAAAAGCAAATAATGGACCGATATTACCGTTTGACAGATTGAGCGGCCGCCATTACTAATTCGCTTCTTTAGTGTTGCCTGACCAAATTTCTATTAAAGGCTCTGACACCGGTCACCGGGCATTCTGTACATTAGGGATGGGTCGTCGACGTATTTACCGTCGACGAAACGAGACCGTCCACGTCCATCCATCGACGAGACGATCAACTAGTTGAATTCGTCAACTAGTTGACGCGTCAACTTCGTTACGCGGACGTCGCGGACGTTCTATCTAAACATCGGGACGATGGTCAACTGTCTACGGTTCAACGCGACGCTTCTCGATGGCTCAACCGTTGGCTATTTTTATGACGTTAATTTTAAAAATTTAAAGAAGTTCAAAGGAATATAGTTTCGGGGAAAGTAAAACCGCTACTTGTGCTTATATGTAAAAAGAAATATTTTATTATTTATTTGTTTACGCACATTATAGGCTTTTACATATTGTTTTATATACTTCTTTCTATATATAACAAAGAAAGAAGTAGGTATACACAGCAATATCAGGTATTAGCAGTAAAATATAAATATAAACTTCATATATAAGCAGTGAAAGTATTGGGTATAAGCATTAAAATGTGAGTAAATAAAATGGAAGGAAACAATGATTTTGCATAATAAAGGCACCAGTTATGAGGTGCGGTAAAAAATACTTTACATTTATTTATTATCTATAAATTTATAAATAAATACATAATTTAAAATTACTTTACATTTGAGATGTTATATAGAAATTTATTGAAGAATACATCTTTCAAAGTCAGGCTTTCACTTTGTGGTGACATTATTAATAAATAAATATATCTGTATTATTTGTCAACTTTAGTTTAAGGCTCAATCTGAGAAAAGGAACATTGTTCCCGAAACATGTAAAAAAACAATAAAAAGTGGTGTAAACAAAATTATAATAGATTTATTTTTTTATCTATAAAGTTGAAAATAGGGAATTTTTAATAAAAATTAATTAAACTTAAATTCAAGATTATATTACATATATAATAATTAATGTTGGACTCCTGAATAAGGACCATAGTTAGGTATAGAAAATTTTATTCCCTACAAGTTTGTTTATCATTTATATGCTAAAGTTGAAAAGTAAGAAAATAACACAATAATTAAATTTTTGCATCCCTTTTCAGGTAGATATAAGAAGTCGAGATCGATCGAATAAAATATTGATTTTAGAAAAATATCTAGCCGGCCTGTTAATTAATAATAGTTCAATAAAAAATAAAATAATTAAACAGAATTGTTTCATTTTATACAGCGTTAAATTGGGAATTCACCGAATCGTCGCACGTGACATCACAAAAAATCAAGTAAAAACAATAATAGATAATAGCTTATTAAGCCTATCTCGCCCTACGCATGTATTCAAATTTCAAATCTCTAGTCATAGTTCGTGTACACAGATCTGCACTCTATGGTAGTGTACTTTAGAGTTGAAATGAAATTACCCGTCGAGCCGTCTATGACGTCTATGGCATCTACAAGTCGACAGCGAGAGAAATAAACGGAGACGTTTTGTCTTGCTCTCGCTCGTTGCTTTGCATTGCGTTAATCGAATCGTCCACCGACCACGGCGTCCGCTGTCCACCGTCTACGAATTCAACTAGTCCATGCGATAAACGTAAACGGTCGACGCGTCGATGCAACGTCAACGGTTGATTTCAACTAGTCCGTCCATTCAACGCCCATCCCTACTGTACATTATGTATTGTGTAATAAATTTACACCCTGACAACTTCTGTTACGCGACAGGGACTCCCTCCCTCGCACGCCAATTTATAGTGGTC
Organism: Agrypnia vestita; assembly: GCA_016648135.1. Classification (NCBI taxonomy): domain Eukaryota; kingdom Metazoa; phylum Arthropoda; class Insecta; order Trichoptera; family Phryganeidae; genus Agrypnia; species Agrypnia vestita. The sequence goes on along the minus strand of JADDOH010003936.1, from coordinate 22,304 downwards.
GCATTCTAGTTAGATGATTGTTATATTAAGTTATGATTTTAATTTGATTTGTCTATTATAATTGTATGACCGTCATCATATATAGCCCAGTGGAAATGACACCGAGGGTTCCAGGTTCGATTCCTGGTGAGGTCACAATACATCTATGTGATATACTCCCGTTTAGGTGTTTTTGTGGCGTAACAACTTCAGTAATTGGTAAAAGCGGACTTTCTGCGTGATTACGTGTAAAGGAAACAACCGGTGATAAATGTTGAATGCATTTTTCATAAAGAATGTCATTTATCATCGCTTTGTTTCTAATAAAATATTTAAAGCGATTGGAGATTGTTTCCAAACGATTCAGTGGAAAAACTTATTTTTAATCCTTATGAAATATGTGCAGATGGACAGGCAGATAAGCACAACAACAGGAGGGTCACCAGAGTAAACATTTTCTTTGTTGACATGCCAGCTGATATATTTTTTATCGTACAATGAGGTGCCATAGATAAATACATAATACATAATTCCGTTTGTAATCGGCTGGATTGTCATCCATATCAAGCCAGAAGTGGTGGGCTTACCCGATATTAAATCTACAAGGCGGATGGTCATTCGGGGCCAGAGTGGGCACAAAATTTGCCTGATGATTAAATACGAGTTTTATCTATTTGCCTCCGTTTTTTAGGTAAATAAATACACACGTCGTCTCTGGCCATGTTTGTACTAGCCTACACCTGTGTTGATATTTATTTTTATTAACGCTGCCACTGCAAAATTGATTGAATATCATCCGTTGACCAAATTATTTTTGCAATATTTACCAAATTAATGCAATCAGTAAATATTTATTGATTAATTTGGGATGACACGATAACGTGGAGTATTTATTATCTAAAGTTCGTGACTCTTGAAGGCGAGTGCTTACTAATGGTCTGATTTGGTTGCTAATTGCGTGATGCAACCAAATTATTAATTTCATTGTTTTGAAAGCAATCATATTAATAAGTAAATAATATTATAAATTATTCAACATCCAGACTGCTGAGGGTATATTAATTTATTTTGCTTACTTCTGTTAGGCGCTCCTATCATTTACTTTCAATTGCATTTAGTATATTATCTTGTTTACAATGTTATATTTTCTTTATAACAAGATTATTCTGCACCATGCACATGACTACATTCTTCTACATAAATATATTTTTGTAATTAAGATAAATTATAGAAGTCTCACAGAGACAAAGCTATTTATATAAGAAACGTGTATCAAAGCATATTTATAGGATGGCCTTTCATATAATATTCAAATATATTAAAGGTTTCAGATTTGGATCTAAAATGGATGTTATTACGATGGAATCGGTGAACTTTGCATTGTGTAGAGTGCACTTAAACCAGGTCATAAGCCCTGGGCCATCCTACAGAAAGACTTTTATACACCTTTCCTATATAAATAGCTTTGTCTTGTGAGACTTTCATAATATATGTTAATTAATATTTATCCCTCTGTGAACGAAATCCACTAATTGTGTTTTCAGAACATACCTACACATAGAAATATTGTTTTTTTAAATTTAGTGTTGTATTGTTTCATAATAAATTGAACTCTTCCAGTCTATACAGGTGAAATGAATTTGGCTCATATTCTTGATGAATTTTTTTTCGTACACTACCATAAGATAAACTTACGACAAATAAAAACTCTTGGAAATAATGTTGTTTCATGACTTGTTACTTAATTCCAGTGACGATGACTACTCTGGGTGATCGAGTGCTAAATATCTCTCTTCCGAAGATCGGGGAGAAGTCGCTGTTCACCAAGGACCTGGAGGATGCTCTGAGAAATGGTTCTGTAGATCTGGTGGTCCACTCGCTCAAAGATCTGCCCACCAGTCTGCCGGAAAATATGGCCATAGGAGCTGTCTTAGAGAGGTACTTTGCTTAGATTAGTTATTAGGAGTCCAATTTACCATCACACCCATGGAGATTCACATTTATTCATACTTTCCAACAAAAACCTTGTATACTATACATAAAAAAGTGAAAATGTGTTCCCCAACTTTAAAAAATTGTGTACATATGTATGCAAACATTTTAAATTTACTTTGTTTTTAATTATATACTAATTTTAGGAATCGTGTTAGAACAAATAATTAATGCAAAAATATATTAAAACCGTGCATTAATTTTGAGGGATTTCTAAGAGAGGGCCCAACTTGCACTATATCACATCATGGCATATTGTTATCAAAGCAATTATTTGGCTTCGGTTTTCAATGTGTGTCATTTTGCCCAAATGTAATCGACAGTGTTTTTTTTAATATTATATATGTCTAATTTATGGCATATGGCATTATGGCAATAATATATGGCAAATATTTGCAGGGAGTTTTATATTGAGGCATTACTTAATGAAGACCCATGATAAACAGAAGATAAACTTGCAGAATCATTGGGAGTTGATCGTTCAACTATTTCTAGACATTTAAATGCACAGAGAATGATTCAAAAGCGAGGGTGGCGGCCCTCGTAGCCAGTGGGTATGACACTGGCTTCTCACACCGAAGGTTCTGCGTTCGATTCCCGGTGAGGTCACAATTAACCTATGTGATTTACTTGAGTTTGGGTACTTTTATGATGTGTTTCACTTCTGTAATTGGGCCTCTTGGCTCATTGAAGCGTAAATAAAAAAAAGGGTACTGTATGTACTGGAGCCAAAAGACGTGGAAAGGCGATTTTTCATTTGTGAACAGCTAGACCAACGGCAGAATTGAAAAGGTTTTTTTCATCGTATTATCACTGACGATGAAAAGTGGATACATTACGAATAATCCTTAGAGTAAAAAATCACTGGGTAAGCCCGGCCATGCATCAAATCAATGGCAAAGCCGAATATCCGTGGATCGATGCTCATGCTCTGATCTGCTGGGTGTTGTATACTGTGAGCTGCTCCAACCTATCAAAATCATCACGGGGGATCGGTATTGACTACGACTGATTTGATTCAGCCCAAGCATTGACGGAAAAATGGCCGCAATATGAGCAGAGACCTGATAAAGTTATTCTTCAGCGTGACAATGCTCGACCCCATGTAGGAAGGTCAGTCAAAACATGCTTGGAAATGCTGAAATGAGAAGTCCTACCCCACCCGCCGTATTCTCCAGACATTGCTCCTTTTGATTACCACTTATTTCGATCAATGACTCATGGTCTGTCTGAGCAACCTTTTATGAAGATACCAAAATTGGGTGGATTTGTAGATAGCTTCAAAAGACTAGTCATTTTCCGACATGGTATCTGTATGCTGCCAGAAAGATGGTAAAAAGTAGTGAGTAGCGATCGAAAATACTTTGAATGATCAAATTGTAACCACTTTTTATAAATAAAGCTGTTATTTATAAGAAAATCCCTCAAAAGTAACAAATAAAAAAAATAAATTAATGCAACGGTCCTATTAGTATTCATTATTTTTTGTGGACAGCGGTTTTTCAAAATCGTGTAAAACAAAAAGAGTTGCATGATTCATTCTTTTAGTATTTGGTTTTTTTATATTTCTGGTGTCATTAAAAGTCCCATCATATATGATTCATTCTACATCACTTGACTATGCTGAGATCAGCTTTACATTCACTCTTTTCTCTTGCATTTATGTATGGATTTCCTACATACATTTGCGGCTAATGATCTCATTTTCACTGAATCCAGTTTACATTCATTCCTCTTTTGTCAGCTCCGGGCTTCACTTCTATGTATTCTCGGTACCTGGACTCCGCCGTGTACCGTTAGTGATAAGTTTGTATTAAAAATGACTACATTCAAAGCTCCATTTGTATAATTCTGTCAAACATACTTCCCAAATTCACAATATGAATAACCATGGTAATGTTCTTTTCATTGTATTACTGCACATCTTGCAGTACAGATAAGAAGAGGGGAAAGTTCTCGAGTGATTACTTTTCTCGGATGTGCTGACTTCATATTACACAGTACATGAATGTTCTAAGAGGTTATTTTTCTTATCTATATCGCTTATCTTTGGACATTGAATTGGTTTTGTCTATATCGTTCAATCTTTTTACAGATTCAGAATATTTTGAGTTTGTCCAATTTTTCAATGAACACAGTACTGGATTTTTATCCCAGGGGACATCATTAATCAAGATATATTATAGATGTCTCGTAGAAACGAAATTATATTTTTTTATGGGAAAGTAGGTATGGAAGTCTTTGGGTGTTCAGAGGGTTGACAACCTATCATATGGCTGGCTTAAGTGATGTTAATAATTCAGTGGAACTTCATTATACATATAAAGGATATTGCTATAAAAAAAAAATCCAATATACATATATTTCGATGCCAGTAGTGCGAATGTTATTACAACACATATTTTAAATGTATTGTAAAACTTAAGAATATACAACTTGATAAATGTGGTATTCTATCATGGGTGGAAATGGTGAAATCAGAATTCTTGTGATAACTAGTAGACCTCTTTCATTGTAAGAGAAATAATCAAATTAGTATGTGTAAGCCCTGCGTATGACGCACAGTGTTTCGTTGTGTTGGTGTTTACGGGTATAAACACCAACAGACCAAAACAATGTGCCTCAAATGCATGGCTTTCACATAATAATTCAATTGTCTTTCTTATATGGAAAGAGGTCTACCATTTGTGTGTGCCTCCCACCGGATTCAGCAATTTTTTTCTCTTGGACTCTTCATCTCAATTAATTGTAATTGGAGAGCACTTCTTAATTCCAGGGAGGATCCCCGGGATGCTCTCGTGCTCCGGGAAGACTTGAAAGGACACACCTTGGCCACGTTGCCTCCCGGATCCATCGTAGGTAAAGTGATTAATTCCTAATTATGTTTTCAGAATGTTGCCAACACTGCAGTGTTGCAAATCTTCTTTTGCATTAATTTTTCATGCGAGAGAACGCATTCAATGGAAATTATTAAAAAAATTCATTTTGTATTTATTTTTTGGGTCCAGTCGTGGACAGATCTCTTTCTTAATTCAATTTTACAAATTATTCTTCTAAAAAATTTACTAAAGTAAATTAAATTTTAGGAACCTCGTCTCTCCGTCGAACTGCGCAAATATCCAGAAGTCATCCGCATCTTCGAGTTGTAGACATCCGTGGTAATCTGAACACGAGGCTTAAAAAACTAGATTACCACTTCCAATCTCCGTCAACTGGAACCCAAGAAGAAGCTTCCGGTGTTGCCACCTCACCTGCAGTCGGTACACAAAATTCAGAATCAAAAGTAACAAATTTGAAATCAGCTCATTGGAGTGCCAAACTTCCAGAAACAAACAGTACCTCATCAGATTCCAGTGGAAAGGAAGTTAAAGATCCGCAGCATCCTAATTATGCGGCACTTATTTTAGCGCAAGCCGGACTCGTGAGAATGGGATGGCAACAGAGGATTTCCCAGGTTTGTCCGCTAAATAATTTTATTTAGTTATGAAGTATTCAGGACCACCAATTCTGTCTGAACGCATCATTTATTAGAAGCTATAACAATATTGAAATAATTGATTTATATCCTCTAACCAGGGTTCGAGGATATATATCACAATATTTATGGATTGATTTTTATTTTTGATGTATATCAAAAAAACTTTCTGCCGTCATTAATAGATGGCGCTAGTTGTATTTTAAAAAGTGCTATGGTTATTTTTTAGTTTAATTTGTTCCACATAATCTGTTTTTTATTTCACACAAAGAAACAAAACACCCATAACACTACATTAGAAAGAGCAACTTTTATATCTTATATTGTATAATAATTGCATATATTAGCTTTTTCAGTAAGTATATAATTTATTTAATAAACAATAATTCTTGTACAAAATAAATGTCCTAATTATTTCAAGTTTGTATCAATCGACGTGTGCAAAAAAGATGAAAAAAAAGTTTGGATATACATCAAATAAAAAAATAAAAACCTCTGAATTCCAATTGGAAAATTTTCAGGGTTTTTATCATTTACTTTAATTTAATTTTCATAATCTATACAAGTTATTGTAATGATAGTCCAATGTTTTACAAAAATAAAGTCAGAAATACTGAAAAAAATGCAAATTTTGATGTCGCATATCTCCATAACTATTGATATTAGGTCATAATAGCTGGAACATTTTTGACTCATAATCAGAGCAGGAATATAGTCCTGCGAGGTTATTAATGTTTTTCAAATAACCCTGTATATAAAAAAATCTGATTTTTGATTTTTTAATATAAAATTCGGACTTTTTCGAACGGTGCCTCTAACGGTGAAGTTTGTTTCTTTACCAACAAGATTTGTTTCTTTAGGTCCTCCTGAGCAAAGAGGTGCTGTATGCTGTGGGGCAAGGCGCGCTGGCCATCGAGTGCCGAGCCAACAACACGGACGTCCTGCAGATGCTGGCTCCACTCAACCACGAGGACACCTATTGTCGGATATTGGCCGAGAGAAGCTTTCTCAAAACATTGGGTGGGCTAATTTCTCAGGAGCAAGAATTATAATAAAATAACATTTACATTATTGTCACTTTTTATACATTTTAGCATCTTGAATTTACTTTACAATGCATTTGTTATTATTCAGTTTCTAGATGGTAGCTGTGCTGTAAAGATGTTGCGTGTTCACAGCGTTTGTACTTGAGTATTAAAAATGTAACATTGCGAGTAAAGTGTGTAAAAACTTAAATATTTGTACGTGACTCTGAAAGGTGACATGTTTCGAGTAATACTCCAAGAAAATTTACATTCAAAGGGACTCGGTGAGACTTGGCGTTGCACCATTGTGTGTGTAGGACCGCATTCACTAACTTAGATATATTTTGAAAAACAGTCGATGGGTACTTCATGAATTAGGCAAACAAAATTTAGCTTACTGAATTTAGAATCGCTTCTCCTTATCATCATCGCTTTAATAACTGGCGATAAGACATGGATATTACACTGCAGTCCTTTTAGAAAACACGCATACAATGTTTCTAAAATCAGGTCTAAGCATAAAACCCTGTAACTAGAAAATTTAAATCATCCTGCCAGTAGGGAGGTTATCGCCTTCCACCATGGCACTGCTAGGTCCCGTAGAGCGATGATGACCAGGCAAAAATTAAGCCATATTGAATTAAAAGTTTTAATTCGTCCCCAAACCTTACTCCTTCGGATAATTATTTATTTCTATCTCTTCTGTACTGATCTTAAACGAAAAACGCTTGATAATGGTGATGATATTAAGACAATTGAGGTGTTGTTTCAATAAAAAAATGAGAACTTCTACAGCGAGTCAGATTACCAGCAAGATGGGAGAGAGCTGTTATTATTGGAGACTGATGTGTAAACAAATGCATCGCATTCAAGAAAAATATTCTTTACTTTAAATATGACAAAACTTTCCGAAGCACCTAATACATCTCGGTCAGATAAGCTTCACGTATAACTGAGACACGGGGTATTTGGAACAGTCAATAATAACCCTTATTGCAAAATCCAAGATTACCAAAAAATAGTATTAACCGATTCCCACTTATGAATATCCAAATATATATTTGATCTTAATATAATAAAACCCTGTTAATTCGAAATTCATGATAATTCAAAATATGTAAAACGCAACATCCAAAATGTTAATTTTATAGTTGATTTTAATTTATTAAAAAAAAGAAGATTCATCATCTTCTTCCCCCTTGTCCTATTCGGATAGGGGACCCACTGCATCGACAAGACGTCTCCATTCTTCTCTGTCTTGCGCTGATTGTGCGGCCTCCGTCCATTGTAGTCCTATCCTTTCCCCACACAATTTTTGGTTGCCCCGCCCAACTGTGTCTGGGGAGGCCCACTGGACGTCCACCCTCTGGAATCGCACCGGGTATTTTCCTAGGAATTTGGTCATCAGACATCTCAGTACGTGCCCAAGCCATCTCAGTTGCGATTTTCCTATGAAGAGTAGCAGTGGTTCAATGTTTAGATTGTCTCGGATCGTCGAGTTTCTTATTTGATCCCATTTTGTTACCCTTGCCACTCCTCCCAAGTACTTCATTTCGGCAGCTTGGACTCTTAGAGCGTGTTTTTTCGTTTAGCATCCATATGTAAGCGTCGGGCTTTTGTACACTGCCATCTTTGTCTCGATACCAAGCTCGGCATTCTTGTCACTGAGCTGTAGAGAGGACATCGCTTGCCGCACCTATTCTTATAGTTGATTACCCCTTAATTTAAGTTAATTAGAAAAAACCTGCTACATAATTCCTAGTTCCAGTTAATTGTTACATCTTTGCGCCATAAATCAATACAAGTTTTTCACGCTTGGCACTACAACCCTTGATGGGTCTTGGCCCCCTCAAGAATCTTCCTCCACTCATCTCGATCTAGTGCCAGCTCCCAATACAAGTTTACATCACATATTTACATTTTTTATTTAAGATATTTAAGATATTTAAAATGTACATATGTTTTAGTTGTAGAGGCGCAGTAAGTACTTGCAGACACTGCATCCCTGTACCCCCGCTCCTTTATATGCCCCGATCCCTGCCGCCGTCGTGTGCCAGCAATTTTCGATTGAAGTCACTCTCCAATGTTAGCTACGCTTTAGGAAATAACCCGACAGGAAGCCGATTGTCTGTTTATGAATGTTATGTTGCGGTATTTAAATATTATATATTGTTGTAGGTGGTGGATGCAGTGCACCCGTAGCGGTGTCCACGACTTTCAAGGAAGCGGAAAATTCTTCTGCGTCAGATCCAAAAAAGAAACTAAAAATAAAAGGAGCCGTTTGGAGTTTAAATGGTAAAACCAAAATACAAGAGTCTCGTGCGCATGTCTTCGATGCCCGCAAGATGTTCAGCAAACCTAGCTGTCCCTTCGATAACAAAAATAAAGCGGGGAAGCACAAATTATCAGAGACTGTGATGGATGTCGAGGAACCGGATACTAAAATGTTTAAAACAGGTGCAGAAGCGCTCTGTCGTAGAAAAATGAGCGGAGGAGAAAATAGCAATGACAGCAAAAAAGTAATCAATTGTTGCCGAATGAAAACGATGAATACGACAATGGAAAAAGCAGAACCGATTGAAATAGAAAATTTAATAAATATTCACGGCAAATTGTTCATGTCTTGCCCCTTTTCCGAGGGAGAAAATGGAGTGTGTCCCGTTGAATTCCCCGTCGGACAGGAGGTCATGGGTGAATGCCCCTATTTATCGGACGGTGATAAAGGCCTCAGTGAAACCCTAGTGAAAATGCACCCGAGAAGACCGAGTTACGACATTAAGAAATGCCCCTTCATGTCTAACCAAGTTGTTGCGATTAATGTGCAGATGGAAATGAGCAATTTGACAGAAAACAACGTTGCGATTCCGGCGTATGATTTGCAGAAAGAATCCAAGGCCAAAAATTGCCCGTTTTTGAAACGGAAAAATTTCATCACCACGGAAACTTTGACTGAAAACTCTTTGAATACAATTAGCGAAACAAATTCAGTTCCGACACCCGGGAAGAGTTCAGAGGTAGACGATACAGAGAAAAGCGTGAAGCTGTTTTGTGGACTTAGTAAACACTGGAATCTTACAGAGGAGGTGTTGAGCACGTGTGAAGACTTGGGGAGGCAGCTGGCCAATCAGCTGATCAGCCACGGGGCACTCGACGTGATGAAGTGTGCGCATGATTTTATTCACAGCTCCATTCCGGCACCAACACCCAGGTCTGCCCTCATCAGACAATAATTTCAATTGTACAGTTTAGTTGTCAAATGATAAATGATTTAACATTTTTACTGCTTGTAAATGTATTTTTAGTAAATCGAGGAGCACATTCTTATGTTTGGTGTAAAATATATTTTTCGTAAATCTAATATCTAAGCACGGTTCATTTTACTTTTGGAATATCATTTCAAATGTTAAGGTAAAGGTTCGGTTTGTTGGGATTCTTTTAAAAAGAGACCTACATCGCTAATATAATTAGTCACCAAGTCGTTTTTTAAGTTTCTTTAAGACTTAATTTAATAATATTACACAATTCAAAGGTGCTTTAAATTTGTGTCAAATGAAAAACATAACTAAATTATTGGGCACAATTATTGAAAATGAAAAACCCTATTTTCTATTGACCATTTCTTTCTTAGCTAAATAATGATTTCTTATATTATGTACATATATAGTGCAATGTAATTGTATGGTGGAGACACTTTCTTTTTAATTTTCTGATATTTTGAAACTGTATAAATATTACAAGAATGTGAATATTTTGGATGAGTTTGTTTTTGCATGTATACATACATATCTTTATGTTTTCCAATGTATGAAATTCCCGCCATATTGTGGAAATTTGTACCGCATAATTGACAAGTTGTATGAATTAATTATGAATATATTTGCATAATACATATTCACACTTAATTTTTTTGTGTATATATTTTGGATAAGGTATTTTGAGATACCTTTGTATTTTCCAATCTATGAAATTTCCATTACTTTTGTATAAAACTCCCAGTTTGTTTTTCTATGTGAAATTTTCCTTTAGAATATAAGAATGCAATGTGTTCAAAATTGGCCTCAAATGCCAAATCATTTTACATCTGTTTGTATGACAATATTTTCAATAGTTGATATATTTTTGATGTTACGTACATACTTAATTTCCCTATTTTTTAATTTGTTATTGCACAAATACTAAACATGTTCACAAATTGCTTTAGAAGTCATTATACATTTATTGATTTTGATCTCTGTTGGACATCCCTCCTGTATGTGTGTATATATTGTTTGACCCAATAACCATTTGTTCTGTGGGGGACTTGGTTTTGCAGAGACCGCTTTATTCGGGTCACCACCGTATATAATACGGAATCTCTATATGTATGTGAAACTCGTGAGAGGTTTTACAATATTTATTCAAAGTTAAATAATCACAACAGTTCAACTTAATAACAGTTAATGATGCGAGTATAAAGATACTTTCGGAGAGACAGTCGACAGGGCCTTCGGCATTCCCTTTGGTGGTTGACGGTCGAGAGAGATGATGGTGCGTTGCTGCACGCCTTTTATACCGATAGAGAACAAAGAAAATCCATCGTTTGTAGTGGCGTGAGTGCCGGCACACGTGTCCCACGGTGCTGACTCGGCTTATTAGTAGTCACGTCCACCAGGCTGCTGTTTTGGCTATGCAGCGATTCTAGGAATGTCGCTACCCGGCCGCATTCTTTGTTACCGGTGGGTACGATTACGAGAATTATAAATTGTAATTTGTGCACATTTTGCTTGCATCGCCTAATTTGTTTCAATAAATAAGTCTGAATCAAATGTGTACGTCAGGATATATTGAGTTGTGTATTTTTTCTGTAGAATTGTGGAAGGGGAGAACACAGTCAACTGCCTAATTAATAATTGTAGAATATAAATCATGATTTTGTACATTTGAAGATCGTCTGCCGTCGGTGACAGAAGAAGGGGGTCCTTTCAGCATCACAAAGAGTTTATATTGAAAAATTGTTATGAAAAATAATGTTATGTATATTATTTTTTACTAATATGTAAAATATTTTGTTCAGAGCATGTTATAGATTTTAAAATGGTTACCAATTATTTATATTTTAAATGAACTGATACAATGTATGTACGTTATAAATAAAGGTTATGTATTTTATGGGACGATATTCTTTAATTTATATCAATTTTTATTATTATATTATTTTTTTTAATTTTTATTTTATTTATTAGAGACACTAACAGGATATAGGTACATGATACTCTGATAATAAACATTATAGTGAAGACTTTGCCTTTATCCCAATTACAAGTGTCTTCGGCACACTCTAGTAACATGTATATTTGCATTTAAGTAAATAGGGTCGCTGAGGTGCTTTGGGCATGTTGAGCGAATGAATGAAGAAAGAATGGTAAGAAAGATATATGATGCAAGTGTTGACGGCGCCAGAAAGAGAGGGCGACCACGGAAGACGTGGCATGACCAGATTAACCAGTTACTGGAAGATGGTCCTGTTAGAAGCCTGAACAACCGTCGAGCTTGCATGCGGAGATGTATGAATGTAGACGAAGCGAAAGTTGTATGTCAGGACAGAAGAGTATGGCGCTCTATCCTCTCTGACTACCCCCACGGGGAAATGGCGTGATGGTAAGTTAGTTAGTTAAGTATATTTTACATGTACATTAATGTGTATTGTGTATTTTGTGTATCACTATAGTATGATTAGTATTTGATAAATAATTGATTTTATGGATCTATAGGTTCAGGTCATCGTTTAGAAAATGGATATGTATGAGTGAGTTTTTGAACGACGATAAGGTATCTGCAAGAATATCAGCATCAATGTTAGGGTCAGCACAATACAAATTATATGTGCGACACAACCTTGCGGAGAAAAGTAACCGACATTATTAGTGTGCTGGCTTATTCTAAAGAACTCTGGGTTTCTTATATGGGGTTTAACATGCTGAAAATCTTGTGTAGCACAACGAGATAGGATATTTTCCGTCGGGACTCAAGTTTGTGCATCTTGAAAAAGGCAAGTCGATCTTCATAGCTGCGAAGGTTGTTGTGTTGACCAGCTTTGTATGACAAAATACGTAGAAACTTTTTCTGCATTCTCTCGATTCTCGTAACATGTGTTGTGTAATAAGGTGACCAAATAACTGACGAATATTCCAATACACTTCGTATTAGTGATGTGTAGAGAATTTTTAGACTTGGAGGCTTTTTAAAGTCGTGAGTAATTCTGGTGATAAATCCCAACATAGTATATGCCTTGTTTGTGATATTTTCAAAGTGGTTTCTAAAAGTGTGTTTAGAATCTAGCATGACACCCAGATCCCTTATTGAATCAACTTTAGCGAGTGGAACGTCATCCAGTTTATAAACAAATTCTATTTTTTAAATATTTTTATTGAAACTAATACATGAACATTTCTTAGCACTAAGTGACATTTCATTTACTTTACACCAATTTGATAGTTCGTCCAGATCTCTTTGTAGGAGATGACTATCTTCCAGGCTACGAATGGTGGAATAAATTTTTTAATCATCGGCATATAATAGACACTTATTTCTTAATACATATTATGACGTGGAGTTCAGCTCCTCCTGATCTGAACCCCTCGTTATCACCAGCTAGTTCAATCGGAGTAGAATGGGACTAACCTTACTCCTCTTTCACAATCTCAGGGTCCTTTCGGTGATCTGCGCACTGAACTCTCTCTCTCTCTCTCGAGCCGCTTCAGGTGCCTCTCATATTAACAAGTTCAAGTTGCAACAGATTAACAAAGATGGGTTTACATAACAAGACATTTTGTGCATTCAACATAAGCATTTATTCAATAAACTACTGACAATTTTCTGTGCCCTGAAATGGCGACAACAGGCAAATTCAAAGATATTCTAAATTCGGTTCATTGAAAGACTCGATTGACTAGACTCGATTGTCAAGACTGCGATAAAGTATACGTGGGACAAACGGCGCGTACCATTTCCAAAAGGGTCAACGAGCACAAACGGGCATGCAAACTCGGTCATCCGGAAAAATCAGCACTGGCTGGGCATTTTCTGGATACTGGCCATCATTTTGCATTCGAACCGAAAATCCTTGGAAAGCCTAAGAGTCACCATGCGTGTCTTATCAAGGAAGCACTAGAAATCTACAAGCATCCGATAAACATTAATAGAGATGATGGTTTCAAATTAAAAACATCTTGGTATCCGGCGCTTCAAAGTCATTCTCGTCGTAGACTCCGCAGAGATAGTGATCAGACAACAACACAATACAACACATCATGACTTCAGCACGATATTGCAAGCCGATACTTAGCCACAACACCAACATTCAAGACAACACATCAGCCCTGATGATGGACCCTGCAATGGGATCTGAAACGTCGGCCCGAAAGGTCGTAACAACACGGCATAATACCCCAGTAAACACAAACTTGAACATTGAAATCTTATATTCTAATTTAAAATAAATTGCCCTCTCCATCTCAATGAGTTGCCGTGGATTCCTGTAGCATGATGTTTTGTCAAAAGTATACGATGATTCACCTTGTCAAACGCCTTGCTGAAATCTGTATATGTATAAGAATGTTCTTAGGTTTTCAAGGCCACTCAGAATCTTCAAGTTTGTGTTTACTGGGGTATTATGCCGTGTTGTTACGACCTTTCGGACCGACGTTTCGGATCCCATTGCAGGGTCCATCATCAGGGCTGATGTGTTGTCTTGAATGTTGGTGTTGCCAACGAGCGCCTTAACAGTTGAAGTCAGTAACGAAGCAGAATTGCCTCTTTAAGTGTAAACTTTACTTTCTCCAGACTGTCATCGAAAATGTCAACCATACAACCATATTCATTACCAGTCCCCAATATTCTATCACAGAATTTGATTGATAATTAGTACTGCAATTATGGCAATGGAAAGTGACAATTTGTCGAGTTCTATGTATCGAAGGGATATTATAATCGATACAATGTTTATTTTGAAGTTAATGTATTTGAGAAATTTGCGTTGGACACGCTCAATACTGTCTATATGCCCATTATAATATGGAGACCAAACTGATGAGCAATATTCTAATTGGCTCCGGACAAGAGATATGTATAACATTTTAATGCTTTCAATTGATTGAAATGGGCGTGATGTCCTTAAAATAAATCCCAGCAATTTTAGAGACTTACAAGTTATCGCATTTATATGATTAACAAAAGTAAGTTTTGAGTCGAATAATACCTCTAAGTCTCGAATACGGATAACATTTTCTAGTTTGGTGTAACATAGAGAGTATTCAAAATTTATTTTTAATCTAGTAAATGATATAATTTTACATTTATTTAAATTTAAGTAAAGTTTATTCATTTCACACAATACGGAAAGAGAATTTAGGTTTTGCTGTAATATGTTGGAGTCATAGATGTTAGTTACAGATTTAAAGATTTTTAGATCATCTGCAAACAGCAAATATTCAACGTCATTAAATATTGTTGAAATGTCATTCACAAATAATAGAAATAGTATTGGTCCAAGATGCGATCCCTGTGGTACATCACTAGTTGCATGGAAACATTCTGATACATATGAATATATTTTTACCCTTTGCCTTCTTTCACTCAGATAGCTCGTTAACCAAGAAAGTATTTTTTGTCCACCAAATCCTATTTTTCCCAATTTGGCAATTAATAAAGCATGGTAGACTTTGTCAAACGCCTTACTGAAGTCTGTGTAAACTGAATCTACTTGAGTTTTATTAACAAAAGATTTAATAATGTAATTTTCATACAAAACTAAATTTGTTAGGGTAGATCTATCTGAGATGAATCCGTGTTGGTGCGGAGTTATTGTTTGTTTTAAAACAGGGGATATAGTATCGAGGACTAGTGATTCGAATATCTTAGGTATACATGATTGTATGCAAATGGGTCTAAAATTTTTTACATCATTATTGTCTCCATTTTTGAAGATCGGTGTTAGAAACTTTCCTTCCATATATATAGAAATATACCCGCTGATATGGATTTATTAAACATGATTGACAGGGGGAGAGATAGTACATCAACACAATTTATTATAAATAGTGGAGGAATTCCGTCAGGTCCATGCCCTTTATTTACGTCAAGTTTTTTAATCCCACTTATAATACTGGAAGTACTTATTGTGCAATTATTTATATTTAATGTGGTTTCAATGTTTGATGTAACTGATGTGTGGTCAATGTTTTTTGGTAACACAGGTACATAGACATTTTTGAAGAACTCCGCAAATAAATTAACGATCCCATCAAAATTATTACAAAATTTAACCATTGTAAAACATAACATTAGGATAACTATTTTTATAAACTTTTAGGGATTTTGTATAATTCCAAAAGGTTTTAACATTTACTTTGATGGAAGACTCAACTTCTTTTATATAATTAGAATAACACCAATAGTTTAGACAATACTTTACATTGGGATCTAAGCTGTGAGTAATTACTATAATCGATACTGTTTTTTGTTTCTTTATATGTTTTGTGAGCAAGCTTTTTTTTTATCATTTCCTTTAAATCTTTCGAAACCCATTTTGGAAAAGAACTAGAAAAT
Source organism: Agrypnia vestita (assembly GCA_016648135.1). NCBI lineage: Eukaryota > Metazoa > Arthropoda > Insecta > Trichoptera > Phryganeidae > Agrypnia > Agrypnia vestita. The sequence goes on along the minus strand of JADDOH010003936.1, from coordinate 6,248 downwards.
ATTTCAACATATGGAACAAATTTGTTTACAGTGTCGTCAATAATACTATGAAATTTTTCAGTAATAACATCATCATCACAATTCAACAAAAATGACCAATCGATGTACTTAAGATGTTTATTGATAGAAGCATAGTCTACTTTATGAAAATTTCGTGAAAATGTATCTTAATGCTTATAATCAAGGGTGGATGATGTATATCAATAGAGAGTAAATATTCTTCTGCTGGATCCACTTCCGTGAATTTATCACTTGAGAAAACAAGGTCAAGGATGCGATTATTACAATTAAAGGTATTGTTTACTTGTGTCAAGCCAAGGAAAAAAGACATTTCAATTATTTGAGATGTTTGCGCGCTAACATTCACTAGTTCAGATCTAGGATCTGTTAATTCCCCTGGTATTAAATTGTTTGGCAAATTATAATCACCCAATAATATTAATTGAAAATTCGGGTACTTAGTGCGTATTATATCTATTTCCTCTACATTTTTTCTGTAGACAACAATACTAGAAGACGGTGGTATGTACATACAAAAAATTATGTTTTTTTTCCTGTTTTGTGCTCAGCATAGCAATTACGTGTTCAATGTCATTGTGTACCGAGACAAGCTGATGAGAAGATATAGTTTTTGGTACACAGATAAGTACACCACCTCCCTTGACTTTGAGCTAGTTAAATGATCCCTATCCTTGCGATATATGTTACACCAGTCAAAACCTAATTCACTTGATTTTATTGAATTGAAAGAGTAAAAAAACACAAAATGATTATGTCACAGAAAGTGTAAAGAATATTTTGTATTCAAAACAGGATAAAGAAAACTCCTTCGAAGTTTTTGCTTGAGACACCCTGTATATGTTATAGTTAATTTCTTAAAGTTTTGTGCTTTTTGTCTCGTATTTTATTAAATGTGTGAAAATTTATACCTATAAAACGTCTGTCTTGTCTGTTGTCTATATAAATCTACGTTTGTCCGATTCGACTCAGATTCATACTTATACTTTAGGACCCGGCGGGTAACATGGGCCATATTCCCCCCTCCCCCTGTACCCCTTACTATCGTATATTTTCAATGCAAATCTATACCGTTCAACTGATCGGACTCAAAATTTGAAACTCATTCTTAAGGACCTGGCGGGTGACATAGAAGATGACCCCCCACTTCTTTACCCCTTCCCCTCCCCCTCATATATTTTCAATGCAAATCTGTACTGTTCAACCGATCGGACTTAAAATTTGTAAACTTATTCTTTAGAACTCGGCGAGTAACATAGGCGACATTTCCTTCCCCGTTTTTACCACTTCCCCTTCCCTGATATATCAGAATATGAAAACATATCAGGGAAGGACCGATTGGACCCAATTTTTGCATACATATTCCCGTCTGAATGAATATGCCACATTTTTTTTATACATCCTATCCATCCCAGCCTTGATTAAATGGAAACATTGTTGGAAACAATTACAGGTTTTGAAAAACAATGGAACCTTTGTTTTCACCCACTTTATTTTAAACTTAAACCTTAACCCGTGGAATACCGGGTACAAACAGCTAATTAAATAATGATAATCATATTATATTCAGCTGTGCTGATAAAAAAGCGTTTATCATTTCTCAATTCTCCGGTAGGTGTCTCAATATACCAACAGATATCACAATATAAGGTATCGAAATATAAAAATATATAAAAACACATGTTGCTTATTTTATTATTTTTTATTAAAACATTGTAATTTCCAGTTATTCAGATAAGATTATCTTACTAAGACTTATCATCAATTTGGATAAATATTGTATGTTATCTATAGCGAATATGTTATGTTCAAAATAAATTTGTAAGTGGTTATAAATTTGGGCAAAAATTTATAATTTTATTTGATTTGCATCAAAGCGAATGAACTTATAACATTCAAATATTATATGAATTTAAAATATTAAAGAAAAGGGTATAGCAGATCTTTACAGGTGGATTCCTGGCTTGATTATGAGTCGAAAATTTTGAAGATACGTAATATCAAAATTTGATTTTTTTTTGATATTTTTGTCTTATTTTTAAATTTTTAAGTTTTTATTATACTTAGATATCATGGAAAATATTTTTTTTCTATACAAGTCAAATAAAATTATGAAAACAGTTTCTGTAAAGTTTTTAACATTTTATTTGACTTGTATAGAAGCGAATATTTTTATTCATAATTGATTTAAGTTTCCGCAGTGATAGTTCAACATTCCGAAAATAATAAGGCAGAAATATTGAGAAAAAAATGCAAACTTTGATATTGCATATCTCCATATGTATTGATATTAGATCATGATCGCTTGATAATTTTGTATTCACCTGTAAATAATCGTGGACTATCTCTGGTACACTCTGCACCTGGCGCCTACCAAAAGAGATCTAGAATCTGAGGGGGAGGGTCTAAAAGGGGTGTTGACAGATCTTGTGTTTTACCCAATAATGCCGACTTATAGTATTCTGTGAATGTGTTAGTGTGTGAATAGTTATATGGGTGTGGTGTCTAGTGTTATTTACAGCTGCTGTAGTGGTTGTCCTGAGGAAGAGACGGGCACGTCTCGAAACCGGTAGACTAAAAATCTCAGTAAGTGGTTGAATAATAATATAATTAGCATTTCGTTGAAATGCCTGACCACTAAGTTAATGCTTTAAATATTAATAAGATAATATCTACATTAAAGATTGTAAAATAAATAAAAATATAATTGTTTGTGTATTATATATGTATTAAGAATTCCTTTACAATAAATAATAATAAATATAAAGTAAGTCAGTTATCTTCATACTTTTAAAAACAGTTTACAATAATGATAGAACATTTTCGACTCGAATTCTTAAAATGCAAAGCTCTGTGAACTATGTCCGATTATTTAAAAAATTAAAAAGTAAAAGAATTAAACTACGCCAACAACGTTTATAATGAAACTTAGCGAAGCCCAGCATACATTAAGCTGGCGACACTAATGGCCACACATAACACGTATGTCAAGGATTTGGCCGAGTGGCCGATAAAACAGGTAAATAAATTAAAAAGTAATAAACTAAAAGAAGAACAACATTGGCATATAGGTGAATAGCTTGGACCACTTTTAGCCCCATGGACTTAAGTGGAATTAATTTGATTGTATTTTTTTAGTTTATAAGTTTTACATCAAGTACATAAACTTTTTTAAAAGTATATGTATAATACATAACACGATTAAATAAGATAAGGTAAACGATATGAGAAGGTTTTTAGGTTAAGTTTCTTTCTTATTCTGCTTTAAAAACCATGAAAATTGACAAGCATGAAATATTTTAAACATAAAAATTAGTAGGGCAATCGCCCTACTAAAAGTGTCCACAAATTATGTCCGCTTGTACAATACGAAAGCAAAGTTAAGTCTGCTGTCGACGTGCACATAGAATATGTGAAAATCTCCATTCGTGTCCGGTCCAGGGCGAGGTCTGGCCCGGGAAGGTCATCAGGAAGCCGCTCGACGTTCCGGGTATTCTCAGCTTCCGCCGGCAACTGCTGGGAACAGAGAGCTCGAGGTTAGTACAATGTCAGGCCAGAAGAAAGGGTACTGCCGCGGGAGGTAATACTTCAACGGTATAGACTATGAATGCGCAGTACATAGTTGCAATGACACCATTAATGATGATCGGCAGTTTTAATAGTTAGTCCCACGAATGTTACAGAACATATAAATCTTTCAATTATAACACAAAACATGACTGACACTAGTGTCCAGAAGATCGGATGCTAGAGCGCTGGCTTTGTGTGCGAGAGGTAAAGGGGTTGATAAGACTTGGTAAAAAAAGTTTCGGAAGTACGCCCCAAGGTGGCGCCTGGTGCAGACACCGGGACTGGTAATGTGAGAGTTTAATAAAATGTTTGAAAATGAACTTACTCGGCTCCTTCTGCTGGATGTACCGGCTCTGCCAGCTCCTGGCTGGTGAGGGCGGCCAGGCTAGGGGTAGTCCTAGTCGAGGGGAACACTGAAGGTCTGCTGGAGCCGCCTTCACTGACTCTTCTCGGTACCGTTCATAGTCAGCAGGTCCTCGGGCTCTTTAAACTAGTCATCAGCCCGAGTCTCTGCACGTCCAGTCTCCCCGGGGCCTCTCCCACGTCCATGTCCAGTCCGCTGCAGGAAGCGGGCTCACTCCAATGTCGCCAGGACTCGCCGTTGCTAAGTATCTGGTGCTAAAAGGTCCAGTCCTTCCCCGTAATAGTCAAAGCAGCCCGCGACTCTAATATAACTTTACTTTACCGACATTACTTTTGATTGTAATATTTCGTTAAATAAAACTCAAGCTTACCTTATTTCCCAAAAAAAAGGCATTTCCGCCTTTCAAAATCTTTTACACCCATAGACCCATAGATGCTTCCTATATAAACATTCATTTATCCTGAAAGTGTCAACTACCGAGGAGAGTGATTTTAAGATAACTTATTCAAATTACACACTACGCGTAGTGCCGTGAAGTAAAATGAATGTTCTCTACGGTTCTTGCAGTTAGTTCCCCTTCTTGACCAAATTGAAGCTTCACCACTGGAAACAGCGCCAGCCGCCACTGCAACGACACTATGTGTCTATTTTTCCTTTGACTTTTTTCCGCACTGGCAGGACACAACCGGTTCTGCCGGGTGTTACTGCGAGACCCTACCTATGTCCATATTAACTGTTTTATAAAAATACGGCTGGAGGCGCATCACACGTATCCCCGTATAGCACCGCGAATATTGCGCGCATCTCGCCTCGATGTCTCCATATGGAGACCAATCTTCAGGATCTCAGTTGAAGAACTAACGCTTCTAAGGTAAAATGTGAGTATAATCAGAAAGTTGCAGCTTTCTAAACATGCAAATTTCTGAAGAGTCGAAATGTAAATAAACATTACTCTAGTTTATCTTTGTGACGCAAATTCACGACAAAAGTGAACAAAACCCACAACCATCGAGTCTCGCTAAATTAATTGAATATTTTCGGGACTAGAAAAAGTTGTTATTTAACATTTTCAAACTGACAAGATTTTCAATTCGCTAGACTTGTTTTAAAGCGTATGAACTTACAAAATTCACAATTTGTTACTCCCACTATTGTCCAACGTCTTGCAGAAGATGAGTAGTAAATACTGAAAAATAAAACAAAATTTTAAGAATCGATCTTATAAATGGTACATTTGAAAATACATCAAAACAGAATCTTTCAAAAATATATACAGTTCAATAAAAGTCCCTCATAGCTGCAGCTAAATACTATTTCTGGCTAGTGAGGACTAGTTAAGAAAATTAACGATTCTCCAAAATAAAGCACTAAAAATAATATTACATAGAAATAAAGTGATGTCAAAGAAATTATAAATTTAATGTGGATTTGTTTATTAATAAAATTATTAACATGGACACTACACTTCTGAATTCATAAGAAAAATAAAAAAGCCCAACAGGAACACGACCACTGCACATGAACAAAATATGAAACAAGATTACCTCAGAGAAAAAAATCACGATCGGAAAATTCTATCAATCACGGTGGAACGAAGGTCTTTAGAATCGGTACTAGGGATCATCAATTCAAAAATGGACACAATATATGGGATGAAGAAACGACTCAAGGAAACAGCCAAGTCTTCGAAATTTTTTTTCCAGAAATTTAATGAACTCCTTTCGGCTCAAAAAGATTTAAAAAACAAATTTAGAAAGGCATAATAAAAATTTTTGGTCAGAAAAAATAATGGCTCATTAGAAGAAAGCACACAGATGTTAGAACAAAAAGGATAAAAATATAGCGAAATAGTGGGAATAGCTAAATATGAAAAATGAATTCAATATATATTTAAAAAAATATATCCAGCATAACAGGAGTAGCGCGTGTGACATGGAGGGTGTCTGCCCCAGCGACACGGGGACCAGCCGCCGTGCGGGCCGTGAGATCACTGAGCGGTCAGCAAATCTTACAGACAGCTCATACAGCCCTTAGGTAACATCATTTAGAAATGTTGGAAATCAAAGAGTCTCTCAATACCAAAAACAATGAATTACATTTAATGAATAATCCATTTTTCAATGTACTCCCCATTTTAATGTCCCACAGCCAAACGTCGCCTCCACCACAAATGAGTACACACCCTCTCCTAACAGTTCACTCTTACAAATATAATTTATGGATGTTATTGTTCGTCCATCGTGACGAAGATAGAGTGCAATATCGAAACCGATAGACGTTTTAAAACAATCAGCTT